>JAKCPI010005404.1:0-11347 GCA_023213315.1 Euborellia annulipes | reverse complement strand
CTATCTCACGAATTTATAACTTTCTTATGTATATATATATGTATTTTCGTATGTTTTTTTTTTTTTTTTTACAAATATATATATATATGTACATATATGTGAAGCATTGGTCGAAGTGGAGATTGGCTAGGCGTTGTAAAGAACAACAGTCCTAAATCACACTTGCTTTTTTTTATGGTTGCGATTACTCCTTGGGACTAATCACCGCGGGGAGTATGTAGCCGCCACTGATTTAAATAAATCTAGTTGCGTGCTATCTAGTAGCCCAAAAAATAATTACTCAGGATGACCATCGCGGTGACGTCAATCAGATCGCCACCTAGTCGCTTTACTCTGCTTTCTTTCAATTCAAACCACCATTACTAAAATTTCACTCCGTGTGCAAAGGGATCTCTCTCTCTCCGAGAAAATTTTACTTACTACCTTTCACACAATTTTTACTTTCTATTTACTTTCTATACATATATATTTGCTGAATACCTACCTGGGTGAGTAGATGAGTATAAATAACATAAATAATGTGTTTGTGCTTTCTAATGCGCTTGTATTTTCAGGTTTTTGTTTTTATCTTACTAGAATTATATTTTTCTTATCAATTATATTTGATACGATTTGCAATTTTACTCTTTGCAATTACATTCAAATTAATTGAATCTACATATCAGCAATCTGATCTTCTAATATTAAATAATTCTTACATATTTATTTAATATCAGTAAGGAACAACTTTATCATCAACCAATCTAGTCATTTCTTGGAAACAACACCCGCCATTGACTCTTCAACTGCATTAATATATATGGAAAAACGTAACATCTCTAACATCTAATATTTTGGACATTCATCTTATGGAAATTAATACAAACTTAAGTATCATTTAAATATTTTATTCAACACTTTAAATATTTATATAAATGATATACACTTTATACTTTTTAATCACATTCAATCACTTCAATATTAATTATTAATATCTTAATTAAAATTATATATTATATATATCTATATTTTCAAGATATTGGAAATATAAATATATAATCAATTTGAGAATTTATAATTTGAGTACATTTTATTATATAATTAAATCATAAAATACCGATCACCTGTACAGCAAGACAAAGATTTAATTATTTTTTATTTTATATTAAACTTTTAATTTTTTATTTAAACTTTGAACTTTGATTTCTTCACCTTACTGGAAATACATTTCACTTATTGAAATTTGCTCTCCACAATGTCTATACCCTAGTATTGATAATAATATGAAGGTACAGAAATCAAGGTTACTCTTTTAAGGTCCACCAGTTGTATTCACATACTACTGAATTGAATTTAACAAATTTAAAAAATTTAATATATATTATTAATAATAGAATAATAATTGCGAGATTTATTTATTTAAAAATAATCGAAAGATTTATTAATTTTCTTTGAAATTTCACGGTTTTCAAGGGGAAATGGAGAATATATTCGAAATATCGTGGTTGGAACCCACTGAAGGCGACCTGCACAGCTCGTAGGGGATCCAGGATTTTAATCAAAAGGAATTTATCAATAAAAACACATAATAGCAATATCAACCCAAAAATCTGGCGTGAATAGCTCAAAACACAACTTTCAATTTCCGAATCAACTTTCCCATTGAAATTTTTTTTTTAATCATTTCGGCACCTTAGGTGAGAGGGGCCGCAACCTATTCAAATGTACACTGAAAAAAAACCTTGTAAATTCAATGGAAATCCCTTCAATTCATTCCGAAACCGTAATGAAAATGCGTCAATGAGGTTTCTCGTCAATTCAATGGGATACCTTGTTAAAACGAAATTGAAGGTGCATCTTATAATTTCAAAAGGTTTTCCTGTTGAAAAAAACTGACAAGATTTCCTTTAAATTTAAAAGGAAATTTTGTTAAAACGAAGTTGACCGTATTTACCGTAAATTTTAAAGGAATTTTTGTTGAAACGAAATTGACAGGATTTCCTGTAAATTTTAAAAGGAAATTTTGTTGAAACCAAATTGACAGGATTTCCTGTAATTTTTAAAGGATATTTTGTCAAAACTAAATTTACTGGATTTCTTGTAATTTTAAAATGATTTTTCATTTAATTTTAAATTGAATTTATTTCAATCTGCTACAGCTACACTCGACGGAACACAGGTTTTTGGCGTGTTGATTAATTTAAGAGATTTTTTAATTATTTATTTTAAATATATTTTTAATTTTCTCAGGTCAAAGATATGCATTATTGTTTTACGAATGACATGAGAAAAATCAAACATATATTTAAAAAATAATTAAAAAATTTTTTAATTAATCAACACGCCAAAAATCCTGTGTTCCGACGAGCTGTGGCAGATTGAAATAAATTCAAGTTACAATGATTTTTTTGTCAAAAACAATTTGACAGGATTTCTTATAATTTTAAAAGGATTCTTTGTATAAAGGAAATTATGTAAAAAAATCAAATTTACAAAATTATAACAAAAAAAATGTTTTTTTATTTTACGAGTTAATTACAAAAAAATTACAATTCAGTTGTAATGTACACCAAACTTATATAAATAAATACTTTTGAAATGAATTATCAAGATGTCTTATTTTATAAATAGGCCTATTAATAAGTTTTGAAACATATTAAAATATCAAAAAATATGTATTTATTTTTAGATAATATGAAAAAAAAAAATAGAAAATGTCATTTTCAGAACCATAGGATGAATTGTTCATTTGTAGATGCTGAATCTTCGATTTTGTATTCTGAAAAAAAAAAGTTTGTTTTTTAATTCTACCAAAATTTGTTTATATTGAAAATTTTTAACTTGTTGAGGTCGGCCTGAGCCAGAAGCCCTCTTGGGCTAAGGTATTGTATTCGGTTCTTTTGTCCTTGAAAATAAGGAATTTTATCTGAAAGAACCCTTTTCCCACTAATGTCAATGGCCGAAAGCCTAAAACGTATGCAAGAGTTTTTTATTCAAAAAAAATAAATTGTATAAACACTAGATAATATTTTGAAACATTTTACATTTTGTTTTATAACATTATATTTACCTTTTAACGTATGAAACAGACCTTCTAAATCCCACTCAATTAGAATGTGATATAATTTTAAATAGTCTTCATTGAAGTCCTGCAAATCAAGCACAAAATTTATTACAAAAAATAATATATTAAAAGAAAATCATAATATATTTTGTAGACGTACCTTGGTTTTTTGCCATAATATGTAAGAAAAAAACAGGACACAAAGAAAATTTTGTTAGACGTGCCGTGAATAAAAAAAAAAAAAAGTACAAATATTTTTCAAAATTAAAAAGTATATATGATAGAAGATATCAACTCGGATTTCAAATATTCAAAGAATGAATCTGGAAAAGAAATGTAGTCTAGTCAACTCAAGCTAGTCATACTGTCTGCTAAGAGAGAATGACGAGCTTTGAGTTAGAGAGGAAGCAATGGGTAGGAGGTAGGTAGGTATGGAGGGAGTTGCCTTTTTCTCAGGTAAAATAAGAATTTAAAGGTTTTTACTGTCAAATTTAAAGGAAACCTTGTCAATTTTACAGGATTTCTTTTTGAATTAGAACTCGATGAAATTTCCTGTAAAAATAAAAAGGAAATTTTTTCATTTTTACGGTATGAGTTTGTCATATAGAACTTGAGGAGATTTCTTGTAAAAATGAAAGGAAAATTTGTTAATTTTATGGGAAGGTTTGTTTGAAAATTTTCCTAAGGCTCCTCTCCTAAAAAAATTATAAAAATAGAATTGAGGCGGGGCGGGATAGGATTGGTATTCCCCTTCTCCAATAAAAACACCTTGATCTTTTTCATTTTTAATCTTTCCTTTTAATTTAATAAATAAAAAAAATAAAATTTTTTTTTTTTAAACAAAATTTTTTCTTATTTTTTTCTCTAAAATTAAAAGTGCTTTTTTTTTAAAATATTTTTTTTATAAGGTTATTCAAAAAAAAAATTTTTTTTTAAAAAAAAAAAAAAAAGACCAAAAGGTGTAGGTTTTTAAAAAAGTTTAATTTAAAAAAAATTTTGGGTCGAAAAGCTCCAAAATGGGGGCCGCTGGAAAGTCCCAAAATTAACACCCCAAACCCCCCCCCTAAAGGGATTTCACTTTAAATTTACAAGGTCGGTTTTTTTTCAGTGTACCCTACTGTCGGTAACTAAATATTTCTCAACACAAAAAATCTGGTGTGACAAGCACAGTTCACAACTTTCGATCACCGAAGGTAAGAGAAAGTTGTGTGCTGTGCGCCAGTCACACCAGATTTTTTCCTCTTCTTCTATTATTCTTGTTTTATTTAGAAACCAAAACAAATATTACTTTTGAATTTTTTTTTTATCCTTCGGGATTTATATACTAATGGATGATTCCAACACTGACTTGTGAGTAAAATTGAAAATCGACCGTCAAAAATCTTTTTTTTTCGATTTTTTCAAAACACTGAATCGATTCGAGTGTGAATCAAAAATCGATTTTCGATTACAATCGAAATCTCTTCGACCAACGCTAATTCAAACACACAGACATAATTCATGGTAGATTTTTTTTGACGATTACAATATTTTCTTCATGTCAATATGAGAATAAATAAAAAATAAACTAAAAGAGACAATAGACTATGCAAATTCCCCCCCCCTCCCCCCCTTTTTCATTTAAAATAATTTGCCTCACTCTTGATTATACTTATTATTTATCTCCCAAGAATATTTTATTTTTCATCAAATCCCCTTTTCTTTGTTTCTTTATTATTTATTCTAATACCATTTTTGTTGTCTCCTAATTATATGTATCAAAATATAAAATAAGAGAATCGCTCGGGGGCTTTCAGCTTAAAAAAAAAAAAAAATTTCAATACTCGATGTTGATTATAGCTCGAAATAATTTGTTCTTATATTCTAATGTAAATTTTCGAATGGATCGCCAAACATCTGCACGAGGAAGTGACGTCATGTTGAGTGAAGAGATGAGAGGGACTCTTCGAAATAAGAAAGATCATAAAAAGAGCCAAGGCATTTTACGCGTTTTACGACCCCCGAGGTGTATTTTAAGGAATTGAATGCCTGCTTTGTTTTTCGCCTTCTCTAATTAACCCCCCCCCCTCCTTTTGAGGAGGGTGGGAAGTGTTTGAGTGAGTCTCGGGTTTGAATTCCAAACTCATCAGGGCTTTATTTTATTTTCTTTTTTTTAACAAGATAAATTCTGCAAACAATGTTATTAACATTACTGGCAAGAGAGTATAATATTTGTTTGTAAACTAATAAGCGGACAGAATTTGATAACTATTTTATGAAATAACAAACAGTGGCGAATCCAGGGGGTGGGGGGGGGGGGTAATTTGGAGTGACTGGTCGCACAGCAACCTATTTTTTTCTTAATTTCGTTAATTTAAAGGCGCATTCTTTACTTGTTTGCCAGAATATAAATACAAATCAAATTTTTAAGAAGATATGAGTAGGATGGCAGCCAGGAAAGAAATCAGACAAAAAATTCAATCAATTTTTATCTAATTTTATTACGATCGCCGACGTTTCGGACGCAAATCGTGCCCTTCCTCAGGACAATCGATAGTTAATGAAATACAGATGGACGTATTTTTTTAATTAACACGTAAATTAACAAGTAAATACGTCCATCTGTATTTCATTAACCATCGATTGTCCTGTGGAAGGGCGCGATTTGCGTCGAAACGTCGGCGATCGTAATAAAATTAGATAAAAATTGATTGAATTTTTTGGCTGATTTCTTTCACGGCCGCCATCCTACTCATATCTTCTAATAGTTCAGCCATCATCTCAATATTATTACAAATTTTTAAGTATTAATTTTTAAAATTTTACATTAAAAATACATTTTTTATTTTTTTCAAAAAAAAGTATTTTTTTTTTAAATCTCAGGGGGGGGTAATTACCTCCTTTACCTTGATAACAAAGTCATTTTGTAATGCAAATTTTATAGTGTTTTTTTTTTTTTTACTTTCTCTTACCCATACCGGGTGGGCAAATAGTGCGTGGACAGAAGATTGTGGGCTTATTAACCGAAATTTTTAAAGTTTCTCGATAATGCATAATAAAGGGTACATAAGGGCTACAAATTAAAAATATTTTCGTTCCAATTACACCTCATATACAGGGTGATCCATAGCAAAGTTACGGTTTTTTTTTAAATGGAACGCCCTGTATATTATTGCATATTTGCGATGCGGGGGGGGGGGGGGGGGGCACGGGCCGGGCCGGGCTAAAAAACTGTATCTCCTCAGGGCTCCGGTAAAAACGGAGAAATTTAGATATAAAAAAAATAAATAATGAAAATTTGTCTTTGAAAGGGCCCGGGTCCTCAGGGTTCAGGGATATACGGTATTTTAAAAATATTTTTGGAAGGTCTAATAATGGGGCCCGAAATTAAGGTTGCGGGGGGGGGGCAGCTAAAAAACGTTACGCCACTGGGGACTGTTCTTTTGTGAGGTTACTTACCAAGAAATGTCAAAAATTCGATGTCGAGATTTTGATGGATATACACGTTTTGAGGTGGTTTGTGCGACATGTGTCTGTGCGTGTGTGTGTGTTTGTTTATTTTTAAGCATGAAGGAATTGAGCTATGAAGCTATTTAAGTCAGACTCCTGAGGCGTGAAAAAAAGCTTTTAAACAGAAACGGTCAAAAAGTACTAGTACTATACTGATTCACTTTTTCAGTTTTTTTTTTTTCGATTTTCTCAAAATTTGCTTTAACGATTTTGATTGAAATTCAAAAATCAATTATTTTTTTTCGATGCTCTTTCAAATTTATATTCTCATTTTGTTCTAAAATTGTTTGAAGACCACTTTACTCTTGTACTTCATTGAGAAGATACGAGAAATGGTTGCCATGGTAACATGGGCGTCCGCAGGGGGGCAACCAGGCACTTGCCCCCCCCCCCCCCTGGAAAATTAAAGTGATACAAAAAAATGTATAATACAAAAAAAAACCTTTCACAGTATACATCCACCTTGCCGCGGTGAGAAAGCTTTAAATACTAAGAGATGTATAACATTATTAATATCAAAATACGTTTTTTTTAACTTATCTGGAAGTGACTTGCCCCCCCCCCTGCAAAAAATCCTGCGGACGCCCTTGCATGGTAACAAAATATAAATTTTTTCTCATATTTATAAATTTTACATCTTGAATTCTAATATATCGGAGGAAACTTTCTCTTATCTTTGGTCGGTGTGCCAGTCACACCAGATTTTTTATTTTTATTTTCAAAGGGGGATATACTGACCGATTATTAAATACAAATTAGTAGGTCTATAGCATTGAGCAAAAAAAAAAAAATCTGATTAGTCGGAAGAGTATTTTCACAGCTGCATTTCTTTCCCCTTCACGAATATAAACTAAATGAAATTAGCATATAAGTAATTAGCAATTAAATTATTTATAGCTAATTTCATTTTTATTTTTCTTCTTTCTCTCTCTCTGTGTTTAATAAATTAACTGACTAAATGCGCCGACCATCTTGAGGGAGGGGGCTACCCCGTCTACTTTGATATTGATATTCTGTTCTCTCTCCTCTCTCATCTTTTTTTTACTTTCTCTTACCTCTATATATATGTTAATATACATAGAGAGAGAAAGTAGGTATTGGATTCATGTCAAAAATTCGATGTCGAGATTTTGATGGATATACACGTTTTGAGGTCCTCTGAATCCAAAAAAGTGGTTTTCGCGACATGGTCTGTCTGTGTGTCTGTGTGTCTATGTTCAATTTTATGCATGAAGGAATTGAACTACGAGATTGAAATTTTATTTTTTAAGTTAGGCACCTCCCTGGAGGGCGAAAATAAGCTTTTGAACAAAATCGGCCAAAAAAGTACTAGAATTTTACTGATGTACTTTTTCACTTTTTTTTCTCAAAATTTGTTTTAATGATTTTAATAGGAGAATTAAATTCACAAGGTTTTCTGTTTCAATAATATATTAATTTTCATATTAACACTTTATACGAATTTCGACACCATATGTGTCATCTTCAGAAGCGAATTACATACTGAATGAAATCAGTATGATTGAAACAGAAAACCTTGTGAATTTAATTCTCCTATTAAAGCATAATGTTTCAACTAGAGCCAACGGTTACCAGCTTAAAATTATTTAATGATTTTGATTAAAATTCATAAATCAATTATTTTTTAGATGCTCTTTAAAATGTATATTCTCATTTTGCCATTGAAATCTTCTGAAGGCCACTTTATTTTTGAACTTCATAGGAAAGATAGGAGAAATGGTTGCCATGGTAACAAAATATAAATCAAAAAATCTGTTGTGAGAAGCGCAGTACACAACTTTGTCTTGCCGAAGGTTAAGTGCTGTGCTATCAGTCACACCAGATGTTTTTAAACAGCAATGAAAAAAAAATATTCTTTCACTTATTCATTTAATTCGAGCAGAAATTTTATTTTTATACGGATACCGATTATAGAGTTATGGAGAAAATAAACCAGGGGTTGCTTTCCACATTAAAATAATTTATTTGGCGAATATTTCGGATTGCCTAACGCAATCCATCCTCAGTGCATCAAATTATAATCTATCTATGTGGCATTCTACAATTAGAGAGGACGTTTTTGATGTGCAAGCCACTGAGGGAAAAATTATATCTGTATATATCTGATACAGTGGCGGATCCAGAGGTGTTTCTCGGGGGGGGGGGGGGGGTAATCTGGTGTGACTGGTCGCACAGCACACATTTTTTTCTTAATTTCGGTAATTTAAAGGCGGATTCTCTGTACTTGTTTGCCAGAATATAAATACCATTCAAATTTTTAAGTATTAATTTTTAAAATTTTACATTAAAAATACATTTTTTTCGAAAAAAAGTATATTTTTCAAATCTCAGGGGGGTAAATACCCCCTTTATCCCCCCTGTATCCGCCCTTGATCTGATATAATTGGTTGTTTTTTACTTTCTCTTACCTAAATGAACATGTTAATATACATATATATAGAAAGTATTGGTTGGATTCATGTCAAAAATAGCTTCAGAATTGTGACCGCAACCTCTCAAATTCACCACCTCTCGACGCGCACCTTAATTGAGAAAATTTTTTTATATTTTCCACAAATTCATCCTAAATCTCCACCAGCTCATCCATTTTCCAATTTTCTCTATCTCCCTCTAATCCTATAATAAGTGTTCTTAAAAGGATTTCAAATAATTGGGTTTTTTTCCCCAAATATGAACAAAGGAAACTTTATTTTTGATAAAAAAAAAAAAAAAATAATAAAAAAAAATGCTTTTAAGGCTGATATAATCGCCAGGGTACTGTTTATTCTTTGCAAGGGTGTCCGACAAGTGGGCGACCCTTTCATTTTGCACCTACACATATACACACAATTTCCTTTTTCGTTAGACAAAGGGTCTCAGGTACATACACGTTGTCTGTCTGTCTGCCTTTTTATTGTTATAAAAGTTCGTTGCCTTCGCTTCCCTTTTCTCCATATATACCAATCAGAAGTTGAGAAAAATATAAAATTAAGACGGTTATTTGTCAGATTGAAGGAATTTCTTTTTTTTTTTTTTTTTTTAATAAATACAAAAACATTTTTGTGTTGTTGAATTGATAAACATTCTGGGTGGTCAAAAAAAAAAAAGCATTAATGAGAAAAATTATTTATTTAAATAATTATCTTCAAGGACGTGCTATTTTGCCCTGCAATGTGATTAGAAGCCCTCTCTATTTATTTTTTCTATCACTCAATGCGAGTTGACAAATAAATTAGAGTTGATGCACCAAAGTAGTTATGAAAAAAAAAAAAAAATTTTTAAATATATGCCAACACAAAAAAAATCTGGTGTGACAAGTACAGAACACAACTTTCGATTGCCCAAGGTCAGAGAAATTTGTGTGCTGTGCGACCAGTCACACCAGATTTTTGTATTTCCAATTAATTGGTTTTGATTTTTCAAAGGATACATTAAAGCAGTGGTTTTCAAACTTTATATTTATTACCACGCTTCCCTTAAAAATATTTAATTCTTTAACGCCTCCCCCCCCCCCCCATTTTATAAAATAATACAAACAGAAAAAAATTGTATTGCAAAAAAATTTATTATTCTAGTAAGGAATAAAAAAAGAGCGATTGCAGCTACGTTTATTTCGTTTATTAGTCACTTCAAGCCGACGTTTTGCTCAGATTTGCGACCATCCTCAGGGCTGAAGTGTGTCAATAAAACTCCTCCTTGAAATGTCTAATAAACGAAACTTTTTTTTTTTTTTTTTTTTTTTTTTTAATTTATTTCCGGCTGTTGGCTCTCGCCTTTCAGCCCCATATGTTATTTTTACAATTTTTTTTTTTTTTTTACAATGTTATCCGAAAACGTTTTTTTTTTTTAACCTGTATATAAATATTCCCTTCAAAATACAATATTTTAAGAAATTATACAAAAACAAAACCATATTTAGAAAATTATACAAAAACAAAACAATATTTAGAAAATTATTAAACGAAACTTAATAATATAAACTTAATTTAGATTATTTATTATTTTATTTAAAAGATTTTAGGAATTATTTCGAAAATCGCCCGCTGTAACTAATATTCGTGCCTCCCCATAAACAAGCCCGCGCCTCCCTAGGGCGCCTCACAGTTTGGAAAACGCTGCATTAAACGATAAACTAAACAAATTAATCGAAGGTTTGAGATTTGGTGCCACCGTCAATTTCAATGCTCTGCGTTTTATTTGCCCTCAACAAATATTTTTTATCGCAATAATTTCGTACCTACTTATTTCTTTTCTCACTGTCAAAGACTCAAATAATTTTTTGCTTAAAATGATTTCTCATACTTTTTTTCGGGGTAAGGGGATTTCTCATTATGCTTAGGGGGGGATGGGCGTAACTAGGAGGGTGCCGGGGGAGGGCCGGCCCCTCCAGGAGGCTCGTGGCCTCTCCCAGAAAGCTCCCTGCCCCAACAAAAATATGGGGCTGCCAGGCCCCCGGGAGGATAGCCCCCCCAGCCAAATTCTCTAGTTACGCCCATGTTTAGGGGTAAGAGTTTTTTTTTTTCTAACTAAAATTTATCTTTTTTACAGACGTTTCTGACTCACCTATCCACTTGAATATCCCATTCTCATAGAGAGAAATTGTAATTTCAACTGAGAAAATAATAGAAATTTTAGATAGAACACTGGTAAATTCCTAAATTATTTTTTAAACTAACTAATCCCTTCGAATAAATAATAAATGAGCTAAGCATTGATGTAGTTTTAATTGTACAGTGAGTGGCAATATTAAGCCCCCACCCATGCGTTTTCTACTTGTGATTATTTCATTGTTTTTAAAAAAATTTTACATATTTT
>JAKCPI010005402.1:0-28728 GCA_023213315.1 Euborellia annulipes | reverse complement strand
TAATAAATTGATAAATTTAATTCGAATCTGATAAAAAATTTACAATTTATCAGTTGGTATCATGGGCGAACCTATAGAGAATTTGGGGGGGGGGTGGGGCTGAAAAGTTGACTTCTTAAATTCATATGGGATTTGATTTGTAAATTTAAATAAAATAGAATTTTATTTTCAGAATTAAACTCTAATGTCGTGGATATGAATTTAAGAAGTCACACTACTCTTCTTCTTTCCTCGCCTTATCCCCTCGGTGCGGGGTCGGCGGAAGAAGTAAACTTCTAATAGACTTTAAAAAAGCCATAGAATTGTTTTATTAAGCATTCTTGTAGACAAATAAGAAGGGACAATTAAATTTTATTTCTAATTTACCAATTTATATTCATGAATACTAGTAACACCTCAGAGCTATCTAAAATGAGAAAGAAATACAATTGAATTAATTATATATTTATTTTTATATCAAATATTAAATATGTACGTATAATTACTCAGATTTCTGTGAACTCTTCAGGTTTTGGCCTCCCCTCCGTGGGAAGAGCATCGAGGCAATGCGAATCTGCTTTGGCAACCTGAGATTTCCAAAATTTGAATAATTATAAGAAATGCTAGATGATTATAAGAAAATAAATATATAATTAACTAGGCGGAAAAGCGCCTGCCGAGGGCTGCTTCCCCCTTGACCCCTTAGCTCGCCTCCGGCGGGCAAGTTTATCAACAAAAAAAAAAAAAAAGTGGGATATTTCTTGTTGCAATGCAAGTGTTAAGATGTTAAGGAAGCTGATCTTGAGTTCACCGACTAGGCACAGCACAAAAGGGGTCTATTTATGACTGTTTGAAGGGTCAGTCTTATGCGTCCTCTCTCTTCTTTTTTTCTTTCAACTGTTACGTAGATGCTCCCACAGCTCCTAGTCGTATACCCAGAAAGTTGGTCACAGAGCAACTAACTGCCTCCCTCTAATTTCCCAGCGACAACTTGCAGATTTTGTGTTCCCATATTGAAGAAATTTGATTATAATTAATTTTCCAAAATATTTAAGAGATTCAAATTATTACTTCGTTACTCCCTGGTCCATGTACTATATGTGTACTTATAATTATAATTTCAAATATATTCATTGAGAATTGTGGATCTCTATAAAACATATACATACATATTTACATACATACATACATTTTTACTTTCTCTTACCTCTATACCTATAAGTTAATATATAAATATATAGAGAGAAAGTATTGGATTCATGTCAAAAATTCGATGTCGAGATTTTGATGGATATACACGTTTTGAGGTCCCCTGAATCCAAAAAAGTGGTTTTCGCGATATTGTCTGTCTGTTTATCTGGGTTCACTTTAATGCATGAAGGAATTGATCTAGGAGGTTGAAATTTTATATTTAAGTTAATCACCACCCTAGGGCGGGAAAATAAGCTTTTAATCAAATACTTTACTGATGCACTTTTTCAATTTTTTCTCAAAATTTGCTCCAACGATTTTGATTAAAATTAAAATTCAAAAATCAATTATTTTTTTAGATGCTCTTTCAAATGTAAAATAATATATTCTCTTTTTGCCAAATCAATTAAGCGATCCCTGGCGATATCAGGCCCGCAGAGTCCTTGAATCTACTAAAAATCCGGCGCGCCGCCCGCACCTCCCCCCTCTTTCCCATCCCGGTTTTTGATAGTTTTCTTCTCTCCTTATCTTTTTTGTTTTTTGTTTTATTTTATTTCCTTTCACAAATTATAAAATAAAAATTTTAAAATTAAAAAAAATGAAAAAAATTTAATTTTTTTTACCAAGGGAACCATTTTTTTGTTTTTCCAAAAGAAGTACAAGAAAAGGAAAAGAAAGAATTAAGAGGGGGAAAGGAAAAAAAAAATATAAATAAAAAAAAAAAAATAAATAATTTTTTATTTAAATTTAAAAAAAATAGAAAGAATTAATAAAAAAAAAAAAAAAAAAAAAATAAAAAAATAAAAGAATAAATAATTTTTGGTTTTGGTTGATTAAAATTAAATTTTTATTTTCCCGGGGGGGGGAAATTAAATATAAAAATAAAACTTCATCCTCCAATTCCATCTCCTTCAAAATTAAAAAAACACATACACAAAAACAAACAAACAGACAGACAAAAGACAGCGCAAAACCCAAAAACCAGATTCAGAGGAAGAAAAAACAAAAAGAAAAAAAAAAATCAAAATCTCGAAATTTAAATTATTTACAATAATTTAATAATATATATAATATATATATAAAAAAAAAAAAGAAAAAAAAAAAAATCTAGTGTGACTGGTCGCACCAGATTTTTGGTGTCGACATATATTTAGTTCCGCCGATATATTAGAATTCAAGATGTAAAATTTTTTTTTTTTTTTTTAGACATTCACTCTTTTTTCTCATTCACACTCACATTCACACAGTCTTTTCGGCAACTTAGGCCATTTAAGACTTTGACGATAACCGTTAATTATTAAAATATCTATTGGGGGTTCAGGCATTTCTATTTACGCCATTTGGTATCCAAATGGCTTAAATAAAATCATCGGAATGCCTGGGTCCGAACCCGCGACGTTCGGTATAGAAGGTAGGCACGCTATCAACTACCTCCAAGCCCCGTGGGCGATGTAGAATTTATAAACCGGGGAAAATATTTATATTTTGTTGCCATGGCAACCATTTCTCCTATCTTTTCTATGGAGTACAAGAGTAAAGTGGTCTTCAGAAAATTTCAATGGCAAAATGAGAATATACATTTTAAAGAGAATCTAAAAAATAATTGATTTTTGAATTTTAAACAAAATCGTTGGAGCGAATTTTGAGAAAATCGAAAAAACTGAAAAATTACATGAGTAAAGTACTAGTACTCTTTGGTCCATTTTGTTAAAAAGCTTAGAGGCACGTCCCATGGGGGTGCCTAACTTAAATATAAAATTTCAACTTCCTAGCTCATTTTGTTCTTGAGATATTTTGTTCACAGACAGACAGACCATGTCGCGAAAACCACTTTTTTGGATTCAGGGGACCTCAAAACGTGTATATCCGTCAAAATCTCAAAATCGAATTTTTGACATGAAACCAATACTTTCTCTCTCTATATATATTAATATATATAGACGTAGGAGAAAGTAAAAAGGGGGAGCAATCTGTGTATTTAGAGGGAGAACATATCTGGCAAATGTTCAAAAAATTCTAAATTTATTTTTACAACTTTTGTCTTTGTGAGTGTCTTAATCCTCTCGCCTCAGAGCAAATTCAATTCAATAATTGAATGATTGTTATTTATCCCTTGTCTTAATTAAATAATTTCAAAGTTCAAATTTTTATTTGCAAAAGATGAATCAAAAACAATTGGAGATATTCCATTATTTTGGTTGTTTGTCCTTAAAATTCTTTAGATTCAATTCTAGATAAAATTGAACTATGACTTGGTTATATTTTGTTGATGTCCTCAAGTCCCCACCTCTATAACTGGAACGTTATATTGCAGACCACAAATATTTTTATTTTTATTTATTCCCTATAGACACTTTTGCACAATTACAAAAATCAATGGTCGACAACTTTGACCACTATTCAAAGAAATATCGCAACGCGGTTGTTTATTTGTTTTGATTTTGCTCTATTGCTATGCTAAATTTTCAAATTTCAAATAATTTTCTAATAGACTTATAACAAATTTAGATCAAATCATTTTACTCGGGAAAAAGTCTAGTTTCTGAATATATAAAAAAAAATATAGGTTATGTAACCCCCCCCCCTCCCTAGGGCCCCTAATCGTCCCATGTTTACCAAAGGCTTTTCAGTTTTTACAGTCTTGATTACAGAAAAAACTTCTTCTCTTTCGGTCGACTATGCAACCATCTTCATGGCTAGTCTTTTGACTGAACTCTAGCCATGACGATGGTCGCATAGTCGACCGAAACGTCGCTGTGGGTTCTTAAATAAAGAAATAAACATAGCTGCTCGGCCTTTTGTTTTCTTCTACATATTGATTCAGCTATTCGCCTCGCTAACATACTTTTCAGAAATGATTGTTGAAAATGAACAATTCCTTCAATTTGTTTGAAAATAGTTTATTATTCTGTTTATGGAGGTGTTTAGCTGTTAATGGGTAGATGTAAAGGTTTCTGTTTTCCCAATGAACAATCAGCTTATAGTATAAGGGTATTTTATGGCTGGTGGAATTTGTATTAGGAATGAAAGTTGGAAGAAAATGCAGCCAAAATTTTTCTTTAAAAATATATATTTCAACAGCTGACGTTTCGGCTTTGGTTAAAGCCATCCTCGGAGCTGCTGTTGGTCATCATTTACATATATTTTGAATTGTATCAGGTATTAAAATTAATTTAGGATATAACATCAGGGAAAAAAGTCTTCATTTCAAGATAAGAAGAAGGAAAAAGTTTATCTTGAACTGAAGACTTTTTTCCCTGATGTTATATCCTAAATTAATTTTAATACCTGATACAATTCAAAATATATGTAAATGATGACCAACAGCAGCTCCGAGGATGGCTTTAACCAAAGCCGAAACGTCAGCTGTTGAAATATATATTTTTAAAGAAAAAATTTTGGCTGCATTTTCTTCCAACTTTCATTCCTAATCAGCTTATATTATTTCACTTATATATTTATAGATGTGCCAGGGCCGACGTTTCGGTCACATATAGCACCATCCTCAGGGCCAAGTCATTGGAGGATTTTTTTCCTATCAGGGCCTATCTGTGTTGCCAGCCCAGCCTAAAGGGGCCCTTACACGATCAATCATACTGTCAGTCTGATTGAATCAGTCCAACCATCAGTATTTTCTTCATTCAAGTATAATTTTACACGTAGCATTCAGACTACCAGTCAGAATAAAGTTCTTTTAGCTCATTCGACTGTGGGAAGCCACTAATTTTTCTTCTTAACTAAACTAACTTTGTTCCCTGCCACTAAGTAACAATAAAAAAACAAAAAGAAAACGGCCATCAGTCTTCAGTCTTGCCCATACACGTTCAGTCAAAACGCCAATCAGCTCAAATACTGTCAGTATGATTGATCGTGTAAGGGCCCTTTAAGAGGCTTATTGTGCTATACCCTAGTCGCAGCCAACAAACCTTCACCCATCTCAGCTAATGCAGTCTAGGTGACTCAGTTTTTAACTCTCAGGTCTGTTTATCCTGTAGAGTTATATATTCCACCTTTCATGAAGTCAGTGTCCTTAATTAGATAATATGACTGCTCTGGTTGCTATTTCTTTTGGGTAATCCAACACTTTCCCAAATATTTTGTATCTTTTGCCCCACACGTGCAGACTTATAATTTTATTCCAAGTTAAAATATGCCGCTCTCTTGACCAGTCTTTGATAGTCTCCCTTACAGAACATTTAGGTATGCCCAGTGGTCCTGAGGATGGTCCTATATTTAACTGAAACGTCGGCCCAGGCTCATCAATAAATATTAGCTGCTTGTTCATAGGAAATCCAGAAACCTTTATTATTCTATGCTTCTCATTTAAACGTTTCGGGTGTATATTAACCTTTATCAGAACCTTCAAAATCTGTGTACAAAAATATATTTTTAATTTATATTATTTGTAAAGGTATTGATGATAATTTACGTATATATAAATTATGCACCTGTCTGCCTGCGTAAAAACTACATAATTTACTTAATTATTTTTATATATGGAAATTTCGATGAATTTTCTTTTTAATAAGTTTATTTTACAGGTTGGTATCGAAATCTATTTTACATTGTTAATCAATAAATCTTCCCCCGGTCACCTTTTGTTTTTGTTAAATAATAAATGATTTTGTTTTAGGAATCTGTCAGCAATTCAAGATCGAGAGATATGCTGCTATTCAATATCATGTAAGGAAAAAGATAATATTGATATCACTCTCCAATGGCTGATTGCACATTCGAAGTCTGGAGTTCGTTAAAAGCAACAACAAAAAAAGGAAAAAAAAAAAAAAAAAAAATTAATCATCATCTTGAAATGAGCCAAAACTTGCTAATTCCATCAAAACTAAATAATAATTTTTTTTTTTTTTAAATAATAATAATAATAATATTTGTAAATACACTTATAATAATCCAAAGACCTAGTCTCTAGTTTAGATTAACTGTTTGATTTTTGCCTAAACAAAAAATCTTTTTAGCTACGAATCTATTTAAGGCCAATGAATTTGCATTCGTTTTTAAGGTGGAAGAAAGAATTTAGTTTTAAACTTGATAATAGATTTAAAGTATTTCTTTTTAATTCATTTTTTTTTTTTTTTTTTTTAATGAAATTTTGTGCCATCATTTTCATCAAAAATATAAATCATATTTAAAATATTTTTATTAAAATATTTTAAATAATGGATTTATATATAATATCCATCAACCCACCATATTAATATTCTAATTATAGAAATGAATCTCTCTATTATTATTATTATTATATAAAGAATTTTTATATAATATATATATATATATATTGTTCAGAAATGTTTTATGACTGCATTTTCCTTTAGACAAAGTATTTAAAGGAAGATGCAGAGATGACATTTTATATCAGACAGGAAAATTGAAGATCGTAGGCAACCTAATCCTATATTGAGGATTTCATGCTCTTCAATCAATTCTGATGATGCATTTTCTGTATCTGTCTTGTTCCATTGTTTTTATAAAAAAATTTCCATTTTAATTTCATAAAAAACAAGGAATGGAACTCAACTTTGGCACTCACTGTACTTCTCTTATAGAATACATTTTGTTGACTTTAGATCCTGATGATGAGAGTGAAACGTCAATTAGAAATTTATTCAAAATGATTTTTTAATTATAAAATTTTTTTTTAGAACTTAGGAAATTGATTAGGAATAGTTAGTTTAAACCTTTTTGAAAAAAAGATCACTTTGAATTAATTTCTAGATAATTTATATTTTATTTTTCTCTGGGAAAAAATCTTTGAATACGATATTTGTTCATCTTGATGAAATAACATTATTTATTTAAAAATGAAAGAGAAAGCAGCCAATAATCGCGCCTCTATTTAATAATTAAACACTCTTTATTAGGCCCCGCCATCTTCAGTCTTTAAATTTTTATACCACAACCAATTATTTATTTATTTACTCATTCAAAATACAAAAATACACTGCATATAAACATAGTGACTACATTTTGGATAAATATGAAAAGTCACCGTTACCTTGCAGGTATATTGAGAAATTAAAGCGAGTGCAGCTAAGCTTAATTTTATTTATTTCCCGATCAGAGCTGACGTTTCGGACCTTCTTCAGAGCTATTAACAGAATAATTCATAAAGGATTTACATAAAATCAAACAAATTTAATTGAATTGTGTCATTTTCAATATGAATTTCAACATTTCTCATTGAAAATGACACCCCTAATGGTAAATATTTATTTAATTTTATGTAAGTCCTTTATGAATTGTTCTGTTAATAGCCCTGAACAGAACCGAAACGTCAGCTCTGAAGGGGAAATAAATGAAATTACGCTCTCTCTCTGCACTCTCTTTAATTTCTCATTCTACCTACAAACAATACAATCAGTTATAAAAAAAAAAAAAAAACTTCAAATAAGTCACCATTACCCTTTTGCTGGGTTTTTGAATTTTTCTTTCTTCGCCCTCCAAATTTGTATACAAAAAAAGGGTACGCCCAAGATGCAGGGGGTTTCCTGAGTCAAATGTTTGACGCATCTGCGCGCAGGAGTCTGACTCAGGACTATTACCAGAATCAGATCATTTGTTCATTCTCCTTTCAGGCAAGTCGATCGTTGATTTTCTGTTTGTTTGTTGAGAATTTGTCAATGTGTGGATGTCGAGGATTTGATTAAAAAGGTACAAAATAAAATAAAAAGTATCCGGACTCATTCTGAAATATTCAATTTTCGTCGGCAAGTGATTGCGGAATGGTGTTTGTACTCCCCGTAAATATTAATTCAATGTATTTCCCTTCTCGGTGATTTTTAACTTCGTTGTCAGCCCTCAGGCTTTGGTGTAGGGGTTAGCGTGCTGGCCATTTGTACCAAGGGTCGCGGGTTCGCATCCCGTCTCATGCCACAATTTATTTCAATACGGGGTCTAAATGGCTTCCGTTGCCGAAAAAGACCTTAAATAAATTAAAAAAAAAAAAAACAGGAAGCTGCAGCCCGTTCTCTTGTAAATTCCATTATTCACTAATCAATTTGTGTGGCAGCTCTGCTTGAGCTAACAACCAGCGAGTCAGGCATTTGGCTCAGGAAGCCCGCGTGCATCTTGGACCTACCCTTAGTATCAATGACAACAACTCGATTCTTTTTGTATAAAAGTTTGAACTCTGAAGCCTGAAGATGGCGGGGCCGAAACCTTCTAATAGAGTGTTTAATTATTAAATAGAATCTCGATTATTGGCTGCATCCTCTTTCTTTTTTTTAAACAAATTATCTACAGCCACGATTCGATTGAAATAATACAAATAATTTAAATTTTTTCCTCAGATTCTATGAATATAATTTCCTCTAGATTTTCTTAAACTCCTGGTACAAGATCTCGTTAATATGTACCAAAAGTAAAATGCAGCTCAAAGCAAATCTAGAAGAAATTATTTTTTCTTTTTAATTAGAAAAGAACAAAAATTGAGATTAATCTTTCTATCAAGACTTTGGTTGCCTACGCGGAAACTTTCCCGAACAATAATCTTATATATATAAAGGGGTTCAAAATTTAGCACATTCTACGTAATAATTAATATTTGATTGTTGCTTAATAAGTGAAAGAGAGAATTGGAGTGCGAGTCGCGTAGTTAAAAGAAAATACACCCGGGTCTAAACGTTCTGTATACTCTTCATAGAATTGATGATCATCTCCTTAAAAATAATAAATAAAATAAAAATTTTAATTTTAATCTAATTTATATTTTGTATATTGTTTATGAAGATTTTTATCTATTATTATTTAGAATTAAATTTTTTTTTTGTGTCTTTCAATACATATATATATATATACATACATTTTTATGGTTATTATGATTCATTTTATTAAGATTTTTGATGTATTATATTCTTAATTAAATCGATTTTTTTTAGTATGGATTAATAATTTTATGACATTATATTTTAATTTACATTAATTTGTATAAATTAGTTGTTTTTTTTTTCTAAACACAATAAAAATTATGTTTCAATTTGATATTTAATTTCTTATCGTTCGATTTTTTATAGAAAGTATTCAAGCAGCAATTAACTTATTTATTTATTAAATTGAGTTAATAGAAAGAATGCGAGAGAAACGATTCTAGCCAATTTGGAAATAAAAGTACCTACATAGCTATCTGAGTAGAGCCAACGACACGGTCCAGGCAAGGGCGGATACAACAGAATGCACCTTTATATTACCGAAAGAAAGAAAAAATTGTGTGCTCTGCGACCAGTCACACAAGATTACCCCCCCCCCCTCCGGATCCGCCCTTGGCGACGAGTCGCTTCCGCGACTCATGATATATACTGTATTGTGTTGAAGTAAATTCGGGGATTGTAAATTCGCCTTAATCCCGCAGTGCGGGGTCGGCGGTTCATGGGTTTGTGCGACCGGGAAGGAATAGAACAGGCCGGTCCGTCGCACGGTCTGACGCCTGTTGAAAATGCTGGCATGCTAAGAAAGAAGTATTCCCAGTCCCAGCTAGTGCAGCTCGTAGTCGCCATCCCACGTGCCCACAAGATGTGGGCCCCTCAGCTAAGGGGATTGCAAATAACATACAGTATACACGATTCAATTTCCTCTCTACTACACGAAGGAGGTTGGAGAAAGTGAATAAACAAACAAACAAATGATTAACGAACAATTTTATTCATTATTTTGTAATATCAGACTATGCAATTCTTTTGGCGTGTAAATGTAAAACAGAAGATTTTTACATATAATATAAATAAAAATTAGTTAATGATCTAATGTTAATTATGAGATTGTGAGGATTCGTTAACTAGAGGATTCTTGCTTCTCGTCGTTCTTCTCGTAGAACCATCGAAAATAAGCAACTTTCATGCGATCCCAGACGTTCTCGAAGGAGTCCATAGCTGGACGCACGTCTAAAATAGCGAATTGATAGGTGGCAGGATCAACGCTGCCGCCGTCATAATAATCAATGACGTATCTCACTTCTTTGCCGCATCGGTCCACGATCCAGTCATGCCGATCAAATGGCCACTCATAGCCCATCAAGTGACGAATTCGAGCCCGTGGCGAATACTGTTTAGCTTTGCCACCGAAACTCTTAAGCCTTGGGTCCATGCATTCGTGCGCGTGCATTGCTTCCCATTTGAGCACTTCTTTCCACGCATGCTCGTTATTTATATTATGGATTTTAATTAAATTCACTACGTCTTTTTGCTTGAGGTCCTCCTCCCTCCAGCGCCAACCTTTACGCAGCATTGCATTCCAAAACATCTAAAAAAAAAATACATAATAATGACAACTTAGAAAAAAAAACTCTGATTCAATAATGGGAGGAATGCATAAAAAGAGGGATCTGGCAAACAAAATGAAAATGTCAATAAGTTGTGGTTATGCTCTAGACAGAAATCGAAATGTTTATACATAAGAAAAGGGGAGACGGAGAAACCGAAAAAAAAAAAAATCTGGTGCGACCAGTACAGCAGATTTTTTGTGTCGAGTTAGAGTTAGTTTCCACCGATATATTAGAATTCAAGATGTAAAATTTATAAACATGGAAAAATATTTATATTTTAAGTTCCTTAAGTTGCTTTAATATTTGTTTTAAATATAGGCCTAGTTTTTTGAATAAATAATATATATATATATATATATAGGTTAATGTCATCTTCATATTTCTTCTATATTTTCGTTATTTTTATATAAATCTGAATCAAATTGTCTTTGCCACATCTATTTTTGGCTAATAAAAATGTTTGGCCTCATCAATAAAAAAACACTCACATGTCTTGTTAAATATATCTATGACTCAGTTAAAGTCCGAATCGAGGTATTTTGAATACTATTATCTTATTCAAATAATAGATCTCGAAAAATATTTAGCTAATAAAAAGAATGAAGAGAGAAAAAATCGAAAGTTAACCTATCATAGAAAAAAAAATAATCGACATATTTAATTCAGGCTTATTTTCACTTATTTAATTTATAAATATTTTAATTAAATATTAAATCAATTAAATATTATATTACCAAATAAACAAAGCATTATTGCAAATTAGATTTTTTTTTAAATAAGCATTATATGATATAACTTTAATATTATTTCCTTTTAATCAATTCGATGTAAATAAATGTCAATATATTCTAGGTTAATACAGGACCAAGGGAGTTGGCAGCCAATAAGTGAGCCTCTATATTAAATAAAAACTCTCAAGTGTTGAGACGTTTCGGCTTTATTCTGCTAATGCCATCATCAGTCAATTAGAGAGTATAAGTGTATAGAGTTGTTATGTTAAATATTTCTTTATATACATTATGTGGTATATAAATAATTTCAATTTGTATGCTTCCAGTCATTCAATACGTGTGTATTCGCTTAAGTAACAGTATGCTGTTACTTAAGCGAATACACACGTATTGAATGACTGGAAGCATACAAATTGAAATTATTTATATACCACATAATGTATATAAAGAAATATTTAACATAACAACTCTATACACTTATACTCTCTAATTGACTGATGATGGCATTAGCAGAATAAAGCCGAAACGTCTCAACACTTGAGAGTTTTTATTTAATATAGAGGCTCACTTATTGGCTGCCAACTCCCTTGGTCCTGTATTAACTATATCTACAGCCACTCAACCTTATATCTATATTCTAGGTTATACAACACAGCTTTTAATGCCTGTCAGAACTTTTGTACAATTGTCAAACAAAAAAAAATTGTCCCGACAATTATCGTTTCAAAAACAAAAAGTGACAAATTATTCGTGACAAATTGTCAAAATTCGCCTATCAGCCTAGATTAATATGAAACCAAAAAGTGACAAATTGTCATGACAATTTTACAAAAATGTCATTTTTTTACTTGACAATTAAGTCAAGAGCGGATTTTTATGAAAAAGATATTCAACAAATTGACAAATTGTCACCTGTCATTGTCAGCTTTATGAAATAGGGCCGTGGGGACCTCAAAACGTGTATATTTATCAAAATCTCGACATCGAATTTTTGACATGAATCCAATACTTTCTCTCTCTATAAATTAACAAATATAGAGGTAAGAGAAAGTAAATACGAAGAAAGCCGTGAAATGACAGATGGAGGAACAAAGATTGATTTCTTTTGCTTTCAAGTATTTTCTATCAATACCTAAACTTTGGATCGATTGTCTTCTTTTGTAAACGAACCCGTGAGAGCAAACGCCCCGATGTTGGAGTAGTGGCATATCATCAGCAGGAGACTCTATTGTATATTCACTCATACAATGATGAGTGATTGAAATGAATTCATTCCTCTGTTAATTTGCTTTTGCAGGAATGTTAATAATCCAATAAGACATGAGAAATGACAGGAAGACCAAATGGAGGGTTTTTACTTTCTCTTACCTCTATATATATGTTAATATATAGAGAGAGTCATGTCGAAAATTCGATGTCGAGATTTTGATGGATATACACGTTTTGAGGTCCCCTGAATCCAAAAAAGGGGTTTTCGCGACATGGTCTGTGTGTCTGTGAACAAAATATCTCAAGAACGAACGAAAAGAGCTGGGAGGTTGAAATTTTATATTTAAGTTAGGCACCCCCATGGGACGTAACAGGAAGCTTTTGAACAAAATCGACCAAAGATTACTACTACTTTACTGATGCACTTTTTCAACACGAAAAAATCTGCTGTGCGACCAGTCACACCAGATTTTTCTTAAAGAAATCGAAGATGGAATTCGGATTGAATACAGACTGACAGACGGACACTCCGCTTTTATAACTTATATACAGATATTTTTAAGATAAGAGGGTTGGTTGTATTTTTTATTGCCTGAAACGAGTTGAATGAAAAATATGCGGGGGCACTTCATAAAGAAAAAGCGAAGGTCCGCCGCTGGCGGGCCCGAGCCAGTTGG
Organism: Euborellia annulipes; assembly: GCA_023213315.1. Classification (NCBI taxonomy): domain Eukaryota; kingdom Metazoa; phylum Arthropoda; class Insecta; order Dermaptera; family Anisolabididae; genus Euborellia; species Euborellia annulipes. The sequence continues at coordinate 15,670 of JAKCPI010005402.1, read as the reverse complement.
AGGGGGCTTGAGGGGGACGAAGCACCCCTGACTAGACTCGAAGCCCGCCGAAGGAGGACGGAGCGGCTAGTAAAGTAATAAAATATTTACTTGTTGAGAAGGATAAACCCAGAATTCTCTGTCGTTTCCAACTTTTGGAATTGTTGAAACTTCCCTCTCAGTTGATAAACTAAAAGGCTGATCAGGCGCTGGAGTTTGATTTGGTGCTGGCATCTAGAGGGAAAGAAAAAACAAGCGTTAAATGGTTTATTTTGAGCAAGGGCGATATTTCGGACTTTGCCTGCGACCATATTTGAAAGAAGTTGGGAGCAAAGTCCGAAAAGTCGCAGCCTGGCTGGTCTTATCCGATGATATTTATCCAAGTACCGGTTTTAGATATCTCTTTGTCCTTATCAGTAGTGGCAACTCCCCACCCCCTTGTACAAATGCCTTTTCCTTAGGAGGATGTTTGTTTTTGTTGACGTTTTGAGTGCCGATCGCATTCATCAGAACAAAATAGGATCTCTTTGGAGATCGAAAATTCAAACAAATAAAGATTATTAATGTGCGCGTCTCGGGGTGCTAATTTTGGGAGATTGCGGCCACAATTTTGAAGCTATCGACCTCAAATTTTTTTTAAATTAAATCTATTTAAAATATCTACAACTTCTAGAAGCCCTTTTTTTGATTTTCGAAAAAATAATTTTTTTTTTTTAGATTAATCTCATTAAATAAAAGATATTTTTAAAAAATTCGCTCTATATCTTATAGATAATTAAATTAGTAATCATTGTGTTAAAAAATAATTAATTTTCTACCCTTAATTAATTAGCTGGAATCTTTAAAATGAAATGGAATAAATCCCTTGTATTCCTATGGGAAAAACTAACGCCATCTCTTGCCGCCTCGAGTAACTTGGTACTGAATCGTCTTCTAACGGCTTTTCGAGACGCGCACCTTAAATACATACCATTGCCTTTTTTCTTTTTTTAAATGCTTATGTACCCCGGTGTCAAACCAAGCAAATAACTAATCTCTTCTTAGATCTCAAAGCCAAATAAAATATCATCTTAGCTCAGACAGTACTCTTCTTGAATTTATTTAAATGGGGCATATAGCTGTTCGTATAAGAAGAAGGAAAAACCGAAACGTCGGTCCTTGTTTATTGAATAAATTTGAAACAAAACTAGCGGCATCACTCATTTTTTCTCCTTCTACATATACAAACATCAGCTATATATAGGGTTACCGGGTTTCGACAGGATAGTGCGGATTTGGAATACGTGTCCGGATTTCCTAAAACGTGTATTTTACTCCGCGCCGCAACGCATGTTATCAACTGCATCGTAAATATTCCATGGAATTTAAGTGATAGTGTATTAAAAAAGCTTAATTATAGTAAATTTGTAATTTATTAACCCTATAATACTTTTTTTTTTAATTTAAAAAGCTTATAAATCAAGCTGTTTGATAATAATTTTCACGTCTCAGAATAGCTAAAAACGCAGATTTCAGTGTCTAATTTTCAAAAAATTTTTCATATCTCCCGGAAGTCGTCTGCCCGGATCTGGCCTCAATAACCCTAGCTATATACCTCCTTCAAATAAATCCAATTTTCGACGACCATTTTCTATTGATACAAATTGCAGGCGTTGATGCTTAATGGATTTCTTTCAATTCATATAGAACGCAAATATGAAATCCGAGACGTTTAATATGTTTCTCAATCACACATTTCACCCTCTGTAATCCCTCGCACAACGATATGAATCGATTATGACTTTGAATTGGTCGGCCTAACTGTTGAGTGAAAAATCACCAGAACGAAATTTCTTTCTTATAGGCTTCCTTACCATATAAATAATGTAACATTTTAGCAACATGTGATGCGTTCTTTCCTTTGCGGAAATAGAAAATTAAAATACGGTACGTCGAAATGGACGTTTTTTTGCACACATATTAAAATTGATCCTAAATTAAAAGCTTTAAACAAAAATGTGAGTGAGAGTTAACAACAGAAGGGAAAATCAAAGCAATGGCATTAAAAAAGGTAATTTCTTAGTTGCCAATCTAATCTCTATATATATAAAGGAAGTTCAGAATTTTTGTGGATGCTTTTACATATTTAACCGTGCTAACAGCCCCCGTGTGGTGAGATATATTGACAAAAATGTCGATAGTGTTAACACAGTAATTATGAACATTCTTTTGAAAGGGCGCTTTTCCAAAAGTTCCATTTCTACATCTTTTACTAATTCCTAAATTACAGAGGTTAGAATCTGTCTGAGAACAAAGGAAAATATAAATTTAATTGGTTTTTTTTATGATCTGAAAAGATCTTTGAACCCCTTCTCCTAGATGATGAAAATGTTTAAAATTTAATTTGTTTACCATATTGAGTGGATTGATTTCATCTGAACCAAGGACTGGACATTCCGAGACATTTGGAGAAGCCTGTAAAAAATTTTATATTAGTTCATCTTTTAAATAAGATTATTAAATAATTTTGAATTACCTTTTTAGCATGCATGGGACATTCAGGGGGAATTTCTTTTGATGTGAATTGTGGTCGAATAGTTGATTTTAATTCATTTGTTTGATTAATTTGATCAGGATTCAGGATTTTGGATGCCTGCATTTCAGCTAACGTTAAAGTATTCCCCATGGTTTCTGCTTGTCCCTATCTGAAATCAAACCATAATCCTTTTTCAATTTTATTAATTACAAACAAATATATAATTCTTTTTATTGTGAATTTTAATGAATAAATACCTGAAATTAAGAATTTTGAAAAAATTTCTTATACATAACCAAGAAATTGGAGTCGTGAAGATAGATGAGAGCCAGGAAACAAATGAGAAAGAATCAGAATAAAAAACTGATATCTTAAACGTGTTGCTAGTATCACTCTTCTAAAATAAATAATTTTTTTCTAATTAAAAAAAGTTTATTATTTATATATTGAAAAAATAAGAATTTATTTATTTATTTTAAAGCTAAATATAATTTATTATTTAAATTATAGCAATCAAAATGATTAATTTAAAAATAATTTGTTGATAGATTCATGCCAAGTTGCTTGCTTGACAACCGTTTGTTTACATTTATTTTGAAAGGTAACCAAGAAATTTTTTTTACGTTTTTTATGCCTTCATCATGTAATATAATCATATATGAAATATATAGGGGGAAAAACTTATATTAAAATATATTTTAAAAAAATCAATAATTATTAAAATGAAGGAAAAGATTTAATCGTAATCATGGCTCGAAAAGTTTTTAATGTCAATATTGAATTAAACATTCACGCAGTAAGTTTTAATAATATTATTAAATAATTATTTTTTAAAATTTACTAAAAATTATTTTAAGGCAACATGTCCAGGTGTATGGCTTTGTCCAAATGGAAAAGTTACACTATCAATTTATATGCTGGGAGCAATCACAAACACTCTACCAGTGGATCCGCAATTTCCACTTTTATTCCATGAGCGTTTCATTTTTACAAAGGTAAAACTTAGTTTTAATAATTTAGGATGGTATTAATAGTTTGATGAAAAAAAAAATGAATTTTTAATTTTTAGACAATTAAAACTGCAAGATTTTTAACAGATATTCATTCTATATTAGGAAATGAACAAATTTATATTGAATTGATCCAATGGTCAGAAGGTGATTTGGGATTGGTTTTGGCAACCTTTGAAGCCTCCGTCTTGGATGTTTTATATCCTTCATCTGAAGATAAAGATATTATTGCTGGTATTGATGTCGATCTATTAATGGAACCAAGCATCAGCTTTCCGGTAAATTCCATTCTTTATTTAAGCGAATCTCAAACTTTTTTATTTCGCGATCCCCGAATTTCCACCACGATTCTCCTCCCCCAAACCCTATATATAAAAGAGTAAATTTTAGAGAGTCGATGATCCGCTTTTAAGGAATGTTAATCATAATGAGATTACAATGCTTTCTTGTCCATTTATTCGTTTCCCCCCTTCAGTTGGGTCCCTCTACAAGTTGAAAAACGTTGCTTTATTGTATTTGTGCGAATTAAATTTCTTATTTTCTTTTTTAGGGAATTATAGCGCCTAAAATTGAAATATCTTCAAAAACAACAATTGAAGAAACTTTAAAAGATGTATCCGTTAATAAAACTAAAGAGCCTAATTTAATTAACCCTAAATTAGTTACATCAAAGGTAAGTAAGTAGCTACAATACAGGCCTGTAAGGGCTTTGTAGCATATAAGTGATTTCTAGACTTATGTGTGAAGAATTTTGTTAATATTATCTATTAACAATATAAAGATTAATAGTACAAAGCATTTCATATACCACTGTCTATATCACCATGACAAGTCAATTTTTTTCGGTTTGTCCTACCTTAAAACTTAAAAACTGCGTGACGAAATAACAAGTCAAACATATAACTATTTGTAGGAGTTCGAAAGTAGGTTCTGAGTGATGTCCAGATATTTGGTTGATACTTTTTGGCTCATAGGGCTTTGTACTTGTTTGAACAAGTGGACTGTATATTGTTGGTAGGTAATAGGGGTAGGTTTTATTTGTTGTACTCACTTATGGCGAAGAGCTGCGAAGGCCTGGAGAATCCTCGATGGCCGCTCATGAGAATACCTTCTGATTTCGAAATTTTATAAAAAATACTCGTGCAGATGCAGATGCAGAGCTAGGCGGAGGGGGAAGAAGGAAGGAAAGGAGGAGCATATTATGCTTGTGATCTCAGATGCCGAATATATGAATTTGGTGGCTAGCGATAGAAATAATAATATTTTTTAGAATCTTCGATGTGAACGGAGAAAGAGTCCAATAAGACAAAAAAAAGTTTGCCATTCGGTCGCAAAGAAAGCTCAATCGTCTCCATGTCGTACGCCTCCAAAAATAAAATCATCTCAACAACCTCATAATATTTTATTTTGTTACGAAACGCCACCTTCGTCTAAATCAGGAAGGGATTGGTAAGTTATTTATTTATTTATTTAATTTGTTGTTTTAACTTTTTATTTAAAAAAAAATAAATCTTTCTTTTTCTAGTTTTAAACGAACAGGACCAATGTGGAGATCTAAATCAGGGAAACTTTATCATGGTTCACCTAAAAGGGAAAGTTCGCCACAAAAATCACCTCAGAAACATGCACATGGTAATATTTTTTTTTCTAAACGAAGAGTTTTCTTTGATTTTGTGAACTTTATTAACAAGAAAGAAGAACTTTGACAATTCTATTTTTGACGTGACAAAGTCTTACAATGCATGTGTGTTTAGTGGCCGGGTAGGGAGGCATGCACAAAAAAGTTTAGCGGCTAAAAATTTCACCAATTATTTTTTTCCTATCATTTCATTTTACTGCGCGGCGGTAAATTCTAATTTGAAAATTTAAACCCCTGTAGATTCCAAACGGCTAATCAGATAAGACTAAATGTGATGTCAATTTGTGCAGAAAGAAAAGCTCAAATTGACTATATAAAAAAAACTGTTAATTACCTCTACAATCAATTTTTTTTTTTCATAAAACATTTTTTATGCATTTAAAAATTGCCACAGGCGAATATTTAAGAAGAACGTTTAGTACGAGATTTCCCTTGGTGTTTTTGGTCCGGTTCATCCTGAGAACCAGAGTCAATCCAAACAAAATAATTTAAAGCCTGAGTACTTTGTCATTACAAATTGACTTCATAAGTTTATGCCGCAGAAAAATTTTTTTTTTTTTTTTGTTTCCCTGTGTAATCTATTTAAATCGCCAAGCGTGTTTCTTAACCGAGCTTAATAAGCTCTTACAATGGCATAATAAGTTAATTTTTGAATTCTTTTTTTTTTTAGATTACCCTTGCGAGCCAGGATTAGGTTGTCATATATGTTCTAAGTATAAAAGTTATTTCGAAGAGAAACCGCCAAATTTTCAAGCGGCCCCTCATCAGTGCAGTTGTTCAGCAAGCAAAGGCAACGACCAAGTCAGGTGAATTAAATACCATCGAGCTATTATAAATGGATACGCATAGATAAGATCGCTGTATATTGCAAATAATAAAAATCTGGTGTGCCTGGTCGCACAGCACACAACTTTCTCTTACCTTCGGTTGTGTTCCAAACTTTTTGTGTTGTTATGTGTTTAGTTTCCGACATTAGATAGAATTCAAGATGTAAAATTTATAAACATCAGAAAATATTTATATTCTATTAGCATTGCAATCATTTCATTCCTATGAAGTACAAGAGTAAAATGCGATATGGGAGTATTAAAACAGGCTTGAGGCCCGTGGGTGGAGACCGCGGTCTTCTCCTCACAGTCTTATGTCCAAGGACTCGAGTCCCGTCACTCCAAGGCTGTAGGGCATCGGATCAAAATCAAGCCCCGGGGATACGTGAGTCTGAGTAGGATAAACGCGTACTCGCCCCAGCCCCCCTCATGAACTTTACCAAGGGGCTGTGACCGCATATGCACGGGGCATAGCTATCCAGTAGCTAGCCATTAGGTGAGAGCAGGGGGGATCATGCGCCCAGGGGAATTACTCTGCTCACCCTTGGCTTGGGTATGGGGACAGCGTCCCCTCGTCAATTAACGCAAAAATCTCCCTACCACAGCGGTTAGAGCGATGTAGAGGGTAGTGCGTGAATAAAACAATTTGCTTCACTTGAGTCTAGCAAATCATCGTACTCTAGAAGCACAGTTTCCTCCCTTGATTTGAAAAAATTCAATCAGAGCTATATATATAGGCCTTCGGAAAATTTCACTCCCTCATGTTTATATTATAAATAAATCTCTACAAAGTTTTTCGGCATTTGGAACCACTGTGCGCCCTCGTTTCTGCACTGTATATATATTTGCTGACAGCATAGTACAATAGTTTTTTTTTTATTTAAAAAAAGTTTTGATTTTATAAATTTGTATAAAAATATTTTATTAATTTTTATTTATTCTTTGTTCCAGGGCACAAAAGAAAAGAGACGAAAATAAATGTTCGACATGTAAAATCGAAAATTTAGTTACATCAACTGAATGTCCAGAGGATTTAGAAAATTTTCGACAATTATTTTATTCAAATTTGGAGAAATTTTATCATAAATTATATAAAAAAGCAAAATATAAAGCAAGAATAGACAGGTGCAATTGTCCATAATAATCTATATATTTTTTTTATTTTAATTTTATTTTTAAATATTTGTATAATTATTCATTTTAATTATTTATTTTTTGGAAAAAAAAAATTTTTTATTTTATATAGGTTTAAGGAGATAAGCCAGAGGTGGGTGGGGGTGAGGGGGTAGGGGAGGGGGTTAGATGAATAAAAAATACTAAACTATTAAAATGTCTAATAATCATCATATTAAACCCAAATAAACAATATCATATATATATACACAAATTTCTATGGATTTATTTTAGTTCAAGCGACTTCTTGCATCCTTTGTTTGCGCTCTAAAAGACGACGTTCTCGCTCGTATTCCTTCATCCGCAACACCCAGCTAAAAACAAAAAATGTTTTATGTTAAATTCTTCAAATATTTTTACCTTTCTCCCCGAAATTTTTTTTTTTTAACGTAATCTGATGTATCTTTAAGATATTTTAATTTAATATGAAGTAATTTATACATTTCTAATTTAACACAAACACAAATTATTTTAATCAAATTTAAATATTATTTCAAAATTTGGCCTAATCTTGACTAGATTTTGTCGTAAATCTTGCATGAACAGATAAGAATGGCACAACAAAACCGTGCGATTTCAATACTCGGCTGCTGAGGCCATTTAGACTCAGTCCCTATTTATTTCAAATGAAACAAAGAGGATATGAACCCTAGACCAGAAGCTAATGCTCTACCTTTGACACTCGGTCCTTAATATTAAGAACGTCGTTCTAATATATCGCCTGCTGAGTGGCGAAAGTCCGAAAATTCGATTTTTTTAAAGTTAAGCGTACCAAAAGATGTTAAAACGTCTTCCCTTTTGATTGCCAAAGTGGCGAAAATATATTTCCATTCTTTGCTATTGATTGTGGCCTATTCATTTGTTGCCCGGCCATTTAAATGAATATGTTTATAAAACTTTCAAACACTTTTTCTCGAATTGTTCAATTTCGGACTTTCTCTACTCAGCAGGCGATATGGCCATCTGTTAGTATCGATGATTCCGCTATTTTAAGGCGGTTTTCCCCTGCGAATTTGGCAGCTAATCACTCTTTTGCGAATTTATCAAACGTCATTTAGTTCATGCAAAATGTTCACCCACCCGAGTTTTTGCAGTGTTTGGCATTGCTTTATTGCAACGTTCTGACTGTTGCCGGGGCCACTGGCTCTATTCAGGTAAGTTAAAACTAAAAATGGCCAATACTATGAATAAATAAATTTCAATATAATATATTGCGTCAAGTGTTAATACCAATAAATAATATTATTATTTATTGGTAAAAACACTTGATACATATTTTTGACAGTTGGTGTGTCATCTTAAGTAATAGAACCCAGGGAGAAGCATTAAGTACAAAATCAGAAATTGTATTTTGGGCTCATTAAGCAAAATTGAATAAAATAAAATAAAATACTTTCTTAAATATATATCTTAAGCTATTGTTATCGTTAAGTGTATTTGTGTTTTGTGTCCCCGAGCTCGAAGGGAGACTTTTAGACATCACCTTAAAATCTCTTCCCCGTTTCCATGTCCGTTTGATTCTCGTAATAAGCTTTTAATATAGATCGTCTAGTACTTTATTTATTGTACTTTCTACACCTGCGCCCCGACAAAGAACCAGAAGAACACATACAATATCAATTTAAATTTTATTTATTTAATTGGAAATATTAAATTCATTTTAAATGATTAATCACTTAGAATATCTTCAAGAAATATTAGTTGAACTTTACTTAAAAAATTAATTATTTTTTTGACCGTGAGTTTATTTATGATATAACGGACAAATAATTTTATAAGGGATGGAAATTTTTGATAAATTCGTTGAATTTGTTTTTTATTTTACAAATCCTCAGTTCTTGACTCATTTTTTTGTTTCTACCTATTTATTTTCTAGTCATTTAATCAACTACTGTATATTATAACTAAAACCTGCAAATGTTGGTGGGTCAGAATATAGTACAATATCAGAATATAGGACAATATTAGACCATCATCATGTGATTATTTCATTGTTTTTTTTTAAATAAAAATATAAAAATTAGTAATAGAAACTTATGATTCAAACGTAGAAGAGAATTTCAATAGACTTCTTTCTATTTTTTATAAAAACAATGAAATAATCACATGAGAAGGTGCTTTAATTTTGTCATTATAGGTGAGTGACCATCATCAAATTTCCTAAACTTTAAATGATGTTTAGTCTCCATCATTTATTATTTATTATTATTTTCTTTAAATTTTGCCAAACTTTTTAATTTTGTCTATCGTTTGGAGTATGTATCTGCTGTCAGAATTAAGTATAGAAAAGTTCATGGGATTGATAATCAATCCTAACCTATTTTATTTGAAAATCAAGATGATTGTAATTTATAGGAAATAATTATAAAAAAAATCTCACTCTTGGTATTCGCATTGATGATAATCGTGTTTTTGGTGGTGGCACTTATAAACCCAAGGGAAATGATCTCTCCTGCATGTCTTATAATCAATCAATTTATGAGCACAGTAATCTCTTGCACTTAATTCAAGTTTAGCTGAGCTCATTGCTTCTTCATTTGCTTTCATTACTGGAAAGGTAAAAAAATAAAATTTTTATCATTTAAACATTCATTAGATAATCATTTTATTAATAGGTGAATTATACCTCTTTCTTTACGAGGAGCTTTAAATCCCATTTGGGGATCAAAAGTAGGTTCCGAATTATATTCTGGGGTCACTTCAGGATAGGCATATCTTCTATAACCACTCAAATTTGATCCCATCTTTTATTTTTTAAATTAAATTAACTTATTTTTATAAAATAAAAAAAATTCTAACCTCTGAGAGCAATTGCCAAAAGGGAACGATGGGGGCGCCTCTAGTGGCGATCTCAGGAACTAGCATTCAAAACAAAAATTGGAAAAAAAAAAAAAAATTCGATTGAAACAATTGAGGAAGCAGAGAGAAGCGAGCAGGGAGCTGAAAAAGATCAGATCGAAATCGAGGACTCTGCTGATCCTGAATATTTGCCAGGATGAATGAATATTCCTTGTTAAAGACCATTGGACGAGGAGCCTTTGGGTAAGTGATCCAAGCAAATTCTTACTTTTAATAAATCATGTCCACTTGATTCTAGCCATTGTTGATTCACGTCTAGTTTGGCCATTTTGAGATCAAATAAAAAAAAAAAATTCAACTTATTATTAACATTTAATTTTTTTAGACTTTAAAATCTTAGATAGTTAAAGTGATACAATCACTTTAATTCCATATTATATTAATAAATTTCTACGAATATGCTTATCGTTGAAAATTAAAGGCATCAAAGAATTACAAAAAATAAACACAATTGGGCTGAACATTGACACCTTTAGAAAATATTATTTCTGTGAGTTTGTGCAAATAAATAACTAAAAAAAAATATTTTACTGGCTGCAAAACAAGCAGTGGCGAAACCAGAGAAGAGTCCAAATGTCAATAGTGATAATCTAAAAGCCAAGGGGAGTGGGCTCGAGCCCCAGGCAGTCTGATTTGGATACCATTTGGTATAAATAAATATGCCTGGATCCAATATATTAATATATCATACCGGTAATTTATAATAAGTAGCCTATCGTTAAAAGTCTAAATAGCCTAAGATGCCGAAGACTTTAAAAAAGAACTTTCAATTTTTGTTAAATAAGTAATTCTTTTATTATTAATAACTTAGTTAATTATATTTGTTTGTCTCCACAAACCATATGTTTAAAGAGTTTATAAGAAAATTATTTTCTAGTTTATTATTTGTTAAAATGTTTGATAATCTCTAGAGCTAAAATTAATCTTAAATGAATATTATTTAATTATCTCTTGTCATCTTTTTTATATAGATCCGTACATCTTGGCAAAAATAAAATTACTGGACAAATTTCGGCAATCAAAAAAATCTCAACAGATTGTTTATCTTCGAAAGAAAAACAAGTAGGGTCCTATTATTATTATTTTTTTTTCTATTTTCTATTTGTTTATTAAGAGTTGTTGAGTCGTTCTTACTGAAGAAGTGTATCACACTTGTTTTAATATGTGTCTTCTCGTTTCTGTTCTTATTAAAAGCAGATGAACAGGGCCGCCGAGAGACTTCGGGCACAGCGGCTATATATTAAAAATAAAAATGTTATTTAAAAATTTACCTAAAATTACTTAAACTGCTATGACCATTGATTTTGGATTTTCTCTATATATGGCCAAATCGAACGGCTTGAGCAACGCTTAAAGCGCCAAATCGAACGCCCCCTATATTTATATTTTTTCTTTTTTTTTTAACACTCACACTTTTTCTCCTTCACACTCACACACACACAGGGATGGGCGTTAATCAGTTACATGTATTTGAAATACAAGATACCAAATACAATATTAATTGGTATTTTGTATCTCGTTACAGCATAGGCAAAATAATTGCTATCTTGTATTTCGTTACATTTTTTAGTAATTGGTATCTGAAATTCGAGATACCAAATACTTTTTTTTTTTTTAATTTGCCGCAGTATAAGAATCTTGCAGAGGGAGCTGAAATCGTTTTAATTTATTTAATATTACTGTATGTATGTAATCGTCGTGTGGGTTCTCTGCTCTGAATCTTAGTAAAAACCAGTAAAGAGAACTCAATCAATCCGCCAAATTTTCACTCTTCGTTAAAAAACTTTTTTGCTTTCTTCTTTCAACCAGCTCTCAACGACTAAATCTTTGTTCTTCTGCCCCAGTTGAAAGATTGTTTTCATTTGCGGGTTTATTTATTCTCCATCAAGGTCCAGATTATCCGACAAAACTTTTGAAAACTTGGTTTTTTCAAACCTTTTCATATTTTTATAAATACATTTTTTTAGTGTCATGAATAATTTTATTGTTTTCGATTTTCCAAAGGTATTCTCCAATATAAGTTTAGCTGCCACTTTCCTAAACTAAATTTATTTAGGGTTCCAGATAGAGCCCTGCACGGGCCGATTTTTTTTGGCCGGTCCGTGTCCGTATTTTTTTTTTGACTTCCCTCCCGTACCCGGCCCATAATTTTTTACCATTCTTCAGGCCCGCCCGGAATTTTTTCAAACCCGCCCATACCCGCGTGAATGAATGAACGAATGTCTATTAAAATTAAATATACAAATTAAACACTAGGTTATTTGTTTCAAAGGTTTTATTAATTAAAAATTAACACTTAATACGTATTAAGTGTTAATTTTTAATTAATAAAACCTTTGAAACAAATAACCTAGTGTTTAATTTGTATATTTAATTTTAATTTACAAAATGTTTCAACGAGAACCAACGGTCGAAAGTTTAAATCTTATTAGAACGAATGTCTAATAATTTTTAAATAAAATTTCATTTGCATGCTCGTCCGCCCGAACCCGTTTATTTAGACTTGCTACCCTCCCGTATCCGCCCGTAATTTTTTCATGGCCTCCAAAGCCCGCGGCCCGGGCGGGTAACGGGTCTACGGGCCAACCCGTACCCGTGCAGGGCTCTAGTTCCAGAATTACCCCTGCAAAAAGTATTTTAAAATCAAGGAAAAATTTGTTTGTAATTGGTATTTTCAATGTATTTGAAATACGTAATTGGTATTTTGTATCTCGTTACACAAACCCGTGAATAATTGGTATCTTGTATTTCGTTACAAAAATCTGAAGTAATTGGTATTTTGTATCTCGTTACTCAAAATCGAGTAACTTGCCCATCCCTGCACACACATACAAACAGTCTTTTCGGCAATTTAGGCCATATAAGACTTTTTACGATACTCAGTATTTTAGTAATTGGGTCGAGGGATTCTTATTTAAGCCATTTGGTATCCAAATGGCTTAAATAAAATCATCTAACTGCCTGGAATCCGAACCCGCGACCCTTGGTATCTTTATAATTTTTGGCTCTATTAATATTTATCAAGTCTCTATGATGATGTTTATCAATTTAATTTTAGGCCACAAAAAATGAAGTCGATATTTTATTAATGCTGGAACACCCGAATGTCGTCGAATTTCAAGCGAGTTTTTTGCATGATGAAGAACTTTTTATTGTAATGGATTATGCACAGAATGGTTCACTAACCGATTATTTGAATATGAAAAAAAATTCGAATCTTTTTCTTTCCCATGAAGTAAGTAATTTTGTAATTATTACTATAATGCCGGCTCCAACCATTGGCCATACGATTTGGTCTTGGTAATATGTGGATGGAGAGATTGTCATTTGCATTTACCATTGGCCATGGAGTTGTCGGTATTTTATTCGCTTCAAAGGTATTCACTCATTTTCCTTGGAAATGTGATAAGTCTATTTTGTGATAAGTTTTGCTAATTTGTTGATATCCAATTAAGACAAGTGAACCAACAGAATATGTTTGAACCAATATTGGCCTGGCAATATGAGCCAATGCTTGGAGCCGGCTTTACGTTGATAATATTATATCCATTTTTTTTTTCTATTGTTTCTATCTTCATTTTATTGACTCCAACAATTGCTGTAAAATTTTTCAATCGTGAGATAGAGACCTCAAATTCTTTAATAATTAATATATTCTCATATTCTTGAAAAGGAAAATTAGTAAGAATCATTTATTATCTATTAATATTTATTATTTTGAATATAATTTAAAATAAATCATTTCATCTTCATTAATATTAATAGAATTAGCCCAGACTTATTTCTTCTCTTTTTCTTCTAGGAAATTTTAAACATATTTACTCAAATTACTATGGGATTAAATTATATTCATTATAATAAAATAGTCCATCGAGATATTAAATCGAATAATATTCTCCTTACTGAAGGATTAATTGTGAAAATAACCGATTTTGGACTTTCTAAAATTTTATCCAGGTTTGTACTCTATGATTCTTTTTTACTTTCTCTTACCTAGATATATATATATATATATATATATATATATATATATGTTAATATTAGGAACCGATCGAATATTCGGTTTCGACCAAAAATCCTGGTTTCGGCCGTGGTTTCGATTTCGGCTAAAAACCAGCCGAAACTTTCGATCGGCCGAAACCTGACTTTGAAAATATGGGATGAGACTCGCACGCAAAAAAATGATTTACACTTGAGGGGGAAAAAAAATTTTCGGGAAAGGGGCGGAAAAAACTCCATTTCCATGGCAGGAAAAAAATTGTCCGCCAAGAAAGAAAAAAAGGGACGGAACAAATTTTGCCTTCCCAAAAAAGGGTAAAATGATTCCCACGGAAGGGGAAAAATTTCCCGCCCGTGGCAAAGGAGCAGAAAAAATGAGGGGAAAAAAATTTTCCGCAGGGAGGAAAAGCGGAAAAAAATTTCGGGGGAAAAGTTAAAAAAAAGGTAAAATGATATGAATTTTGTATAGGAAATACAAGTTTCGGTTTCGGCTGAAAATCTTGTTTCGGTCGGACCCTAGTTAATATATATATATGGAGATAAAGTATTGGATTCATGTCAAAAATTCGTTGTTTTGATGGATATACACGTTTTGAGGTCCCCTGAATCAAAAAAGTGGTTTTTGCGACATGGTCTGTCTGTGTGTCTGTGAACAAAATATCTCAAGAGCGAAAAGAGTTAGAAGATTGAAATTTTATATTTAAATTAGGCACTCTCCATGGGAAGTGACACGAAGCTTTTGAATAAAATCGGCCAAAAAGTACTAGTACTTTACTGATGCACTTTTTCCGTTTTTTTCGATTTTCTCAAAATTTTACTCTAGCGATTTTGATTAAAATTCATAAATCAATTATTTTTTTAGATGCTCTTTAAAATGTATATTCTCATTTTGTTCTCAAAATTGTTTGAAGCACACTTTACTCTTGTACTTCATAGGAAAGATAAACGAAATGGTTGTTATGGTAACAAAATATAAATGTTTCCCAAATGCATGGCTTCTCATAATTACGAAAAGGTGAGGGTCCGCCGACGGCGGGCCCATGTCAGCTGGGTGGAAGTCCAGGGGGCGAATCGCGCCGAATTTAAAAGAATATAGTCGACTGCTCTTTCTTTCATTTCTCTTTTGATTAATCTTTAAAATAATTCTAAAAAGAATAACATTTTTTTTTATTAATTACGGTTTAATGTTTTTTTATCTTTTAGTAAACATTCAACATCTTCAGTATTAGGGACTCCGAGTTTTTATTCACCCGAATTATGCCAAGGAAAATCTTACAATTTCAAAACGGACATCTGGGCCCTGGGCTGTGTACTTTATGAAATGATTACTTTTCACAAACCATTCTCATCATCGGTAATTTTATTAAACAAATTTTTTAAAAAAACTTGGCATGATTGATGCGTGTAAAATAAACAAGTATTATATTTTTTCAGAATTTCCCATCAATGGTGATCAACATAATCACTTGTTCGTACGAGAGACTTTCACCTGAAAATCCTTTTCATGATCTCGTAGAATTGATGATTGAAATAGACCCAAAGAAAAGGGTGGACACATCGGCCCTCCTCTCTTGGCCAGCTGTTGCAGAGACTTGTTTCAAAGCTCGACTCAATTTCGGGAGGGCAATGGGATTAACTTCTGGAAAGTTGAATTAGAACTATTAAGGGT